>JBBDGP010002995.1:435000-455421 GCA_037952835.1 Lithobates septentrionalis
GTGAAACGGGCCAGGCAGATGAATCCATCTACACTCAGCCTCAATGTCCCCTACAAAGAAGCCCCAACACTGCTCCATGACTCAGAACTTCCCAGCTTTTGTTGGGGATATTGTTCTGGCCTGGAAACCCACTAAAAGCAACCGGGGGCACCAGTGGAGACATTCTCCATTTAGTGGAAGTGGAGCACCCCTTTATCTCTTCTCTATATCCAATCATAATAATTGGTATATCTTGATAAATGTTATAATTAAGTCTGATATCGGGTTCATACTTACTTCTGGGGCCATGTAGATTGGTGTCCCTACAATTCCGTTAATTCTCTTAGACTCGGTGACTCCCTTCGCTGACAATCCAAAATCTGCAACTCTGGCGTGGCCATCTTCGTCTAAGAGGATGTTTTCCGGCTTCAGATCTCTGTGAACGATCTCTCTGGCGTGCAGGAATTGCAGGCAGCAAATAATTTCCGCTGTTAGGTTTCTGATGGAGAAAGAAATACATGGATTAGCATCAAAAATCATCACAGACCAGTTAATGGTAAAGATAAAGTAACTTTTCCCTATAGTACATAGGGGTATAGATGGACGGGATCAGCTGGAGGGGCCTGGCTAGGTCACTGCCTGTCCTCAGTGGTCAGCCTCCCCCGACTCCAAAGTGACCCCGACATCAAACTTACCTTAAGATGTCCAGCGGAAATGGAGCTGAATATCTTATGAATTCGGCGAGATCTCCTTCGCTCAGATACTCCATAACAAAGGCCAGATGATTCTGTGAAAATAAGAAAAACAGGTTACGTTATAGACATTGAAGTTTTCACTTTGTGAAGGAATATATGAAGACCCGCACACCAGCAGAGAGTGCAGTGTGGCATCTTAACTAAATGCTTCCTTGGGGGGAACTCTGGAAAACCGGACAGAGAAGAATAGTAGACCGCCATTGCTGGTTGATCATTACCACAATACTAGTTTTGTCTGGTTATTATAGTGGCCCAATGGCTTCTATATTTTGGCTTCCCATCCTGGAAGATGTATGTCAATCAGGAGTCCTGACTTCTCCTGTCTAGCCAGTTGTAGACGTGTTCTGACTCAGTGACTCAAAGTTTTAAGGCCAGAGACAGCCAGGAAACTAGTAATGTCTAAAGTCAGTAATGGCAGCCTCTCAGTATATGGTTTCTTGAAGGAAAGCCTCTACTCTGTACAGTTTGTGTCACAAAGCTCCAGCCTTGTAGGAAGCATTCTAGAGACTTCTTCTCTCACCTTTACTGCATTACCCTGATCTACAGCCAGAGCCCTCAGAAGAGCCTGATGTGGGACACAAGTGAAGCTTTCTTCTGCCTCCTCCAATTTAGCACTTAGTGGCTGAAGGACTAGATGACAGGTCTGAACATTGTCATCTCATGGTGCAGGGGGATGCTTAGCCTTGTGTAAGTTTTGACTCCCAAAAAAGTCACCATTTGCATAACTATTGTAGGGGGTCTGGATCAATAGTGGAGCGCAGTACAGGAAAGAGAAGACGAAATTGGGAGATTAAAATACTTACCTTTGTTTGGAAAGATCCATATATATGGGTGATGTATGGGCACTCTCTGCCTTCTTCCAGAATACACCTTTCTGTGAGCGCAAGAGAGGGTTCAGATCTCAGAAGTTTTCTCTTTGAGATGAACTTCACCGCCAGCTTTTGGTCAGTGGCTGGATGGGTGGCCAACACCACTTTCCCAAAGCTCCCCTCTCCAAGAACCTTATGGAAGGTGAAGGTTTCGACATATAGTTTCCTGATACTGGGTGGGACCAGTTCAGATGTCTTCTGGTTCATGGTGGGGATGGATGGAGGTGGACCCTGCACAGGCAATGAAGGGACCAGAGGTGGTGATTCACTCATTTTGCAGCTTGGTGGTTGTTTTTGCTTTATGAAGTTGGCAAATGCTGCCCAAGATTTGTTTTCAACTTCACCATTAGAAGGAGTGAGTGAATTTTGCTGGTTCTCATTAACTGTATCCAGTTTCATCTCACTGGTGGATGGAGCCTGTGGGTTTTCACCCTCCACTATCTCTGAAGAGATGATACTTTGCTGGTCCTCCATTGCTGTGTCCAATTTAATTATACTCTCACTGGTGGTGGTAGCCAATGGAGTATCCTCACTGTCCTTTGTGGATGGGAGGACTGGATATTGATGGCCTTCCACAGTCAGAGATACTATGGTTGCCTCATCCTCATCCTCACTGGTGGATGGAACCAGTGCAGTTTGCTCACCCTCGATGGTAGACGGGGAGACTGCACTTGGTTGGTCCTCCACAGTCATAGCCGGTGTTGCCTCATCCTCAATGGTGGATGGAACCAGTGGGTTGTTCTCCCCCTCCAAGGTGGGGGAGGTGACACTGGGAGATGATGGATCATATTCTCCTGGAGAGAGAAAAAAAAACAACATTTAATTCTTTCTGTTTTATAATATACAAATCTGAGGACATTAAAATATATTTTCTTGTTCTGTAATGATGCTTCCTCTCAATTCATTTTCATTATTCTGATAAATCCTAAATAATAATGATCCCAGTATTCTGTATTTATTCTCTATATTATTACATTAGTTATGCAGCAAGGGTGCGATCTGAACTTTTCTCATGCTCTACAGTCACATAGTCAGACATATAGATATATCTATAACATATATATATATATATACTGTATGTGCTTCACACTCACACCTGATTCATGTCTCCAGCTGGCCAACTGCCATCTGAAGGAGTGAGCTGAGATTAGATTTGAATAATAAAAATGTACCCAGTATATATATATGTATATGTATGTGTATATATATATATATATATATGTATGTGTATGTATATCCAGTTTCTTGAATGAAATCCTAAATACCTTCTGGGTGTCTCTGTTGGGATTTTAGATGAATACAGGGGCAGATGGTGTTAAGAACTGCCCTGAACCCCCGCCTGATACCCTTACACACCCCCCTACGAGGGGCTTTGGGCTGTGCGGGGGGCTGGTTTTCTGATGGTAAGGTTGCAACCCTTTTTGATTGCATATTTGGATCTCCTTTGATGATAAACAGAAGATCCGCTGACTTAATCGCACTTCTGTCACTATGAAAACGAGCCAATTATAAAATAATAAGCAACGTGTCTCAGAGCAACAGATCTCACGTCCTTTCCCTACAAGAGAAATTCTGTGAGTGAGCCCAACTGCCGCCAGAGCTCCTTATGTCAGGAATGTGACATCATCAATGACATCATCAATGACCATATATGGGCATGTCACATGGCCTCTTTTTTTTTCCACCTGACAAGTTAACCCTTCGCTGCCCAGAGACAATTTTGACACTTCTCACACACATTAAATGGGCATGTGACATGCCCATATATGGGCATGTCACATGGCCTCTTTTTTTTTTCCACCTGACAAGTTTACCCTTCGCTGACCAGGGACAGTTTTGACATTTCTCACACACATTAAAATAAACATGTTTTTTAGCTAGAAAAATGTCTTATGATAATAATTATTATTATAATTTTTATAAAATATAAAATATGAGGTTGAGATGAGTAAATAGATACCCAAAAAGACAAGATTTAATAATTTTTTATTTATTTTTTTCTAACTGAAAAACTGACATATGTACACACGGTCATGTCACATGAGTTTTTTTTTTTTTTTTTTTCTAACTGACAAAAAATTCAAATTTGTAAACCTGTTAACCCTTCGCTGCCAGGGACAGTTTTGACATTTCTCACACACTTGTTACAATAAAGATGTTTTTTAGCTAGAAAAATGGCTTCTAATAGCCAAACATGATATATTTTCTGAAAGCAGCGACCCTGGAGAATTAAATGGTGGTTGTTGCCCTATTTTATGTCACACGATATTCGCGCAGCTGTTTATGAAATGCAAATTTTCAGGGAAAAAATACACTTAAATGCATTTTAGTGCACACAAACACCACATAATACCTAGTTTGTTTTTTAAAAACATGAGGTTGAGATGAGTAGATACCCAAAAAGTCAAGATATTAATATTTTTTTTTTCTTTCTAACTGACAAACAATTCAAATATGTAGATGGCCATGTCACGTGACTTTATTTTTTTTCTAACTGACAAAAAATTTAAATTTAATTAGGGTTTTGACCAAAAATACACTTTGTTGATTACAGGTGCCTGTCAAAAATTTACAATATCCTCAAAATTTATTTCAGTAATTCAATTCAAAAAGTGAACCTCATATATTTTATATAAATGTCTTACACACAGACTGTGTTATATTTCAAGCATTTCTTTCTTTTAATTTTCATGATAATGATCAATCAAAAAAAAAGAAAGGATTTTTAATACAGAAATGTTGGCTTAGTGAAAATTCTGTCCATGTACAGTATAGTATAGTAATTCCCAGCATGTCCCCATAGACCTCTATGGAGGATTCTTTGTATGAACTACAAGTCCCAGCATGTCCCCATAGACCTCTATGGAGGATTCTCTGTGTATGAACTACAAGTCCCAGCATGTTCCCATAGACCTCTACGGAGGATTCTCTGTGTATGAACTACAAGTCCCAGCATGTCCCCATAGACCTCTATGGAGGATTCTTTGTATGAACTACAAGTCCCAGCATGCCCGCTCTCCTCGTAGTCTCTCCTGGTGGGGTCTCTGTATTACACACACTGCTGACCCCACAAACTGACTTCTAATCACTTTATATGAGAAGTAGAGGCGATAGACCGGCTATTGCCTTCAACAAAGATGGCGCCGGGAGAACAATGACATCACTTCTCTTCCGGGACTCTAAGCGTAAACAAGGAAGTGAAGGGAGAGGAATGGAGGCGGGGCTGTGAGTGGACATCCAATCATGGCTCAGCAAGGAGGAGGGAACTCTTCACCCGGGACCAGAGGGAGTGTACGGGGCGGGGCTAACACCTCTCACCTAACTGCTGAGGAACTACTAGTCCCAGCATTACCACATGTCCCATCCGGGGCCAGGAGCGAGAGGAGCCCCCGGATGTTGTGTCTCGGAGGGGATTTCTCTATTATATGACCTGAGAGAGAGTCCTCCAATAGCATGCTACAGAACTCCTCCCCCACCTCTCTACATAACTCCTCCCCCACCTCTCTACATAACTCCTCCCCCACCTCTGTACACAACCCCTCCCCCACCATCCCTACACAACCTCTCCCCCACCATCTCTACAGAACTATAGAACCCCTCCCCACCTCTATACAGTACAAGTATAGAAGGAGGGGGAGGGGTGTGGGTCAGGTGGAGATGTCAGATCACATGACCAGAGACGCAGAGGGTCGCACAGTGTAGCACAGAGTCGCCTCCTCCTCACACCTGATATAAACCTCTCCGATGGTGGGCATTGCACAGCAGTCATGGGTATAAATCAGGTGGTGAGGAGGAAGATCGCATATGCCGCCTCCTTACCACCTGTCAGCACACACCGGGATCGCTTTTCAGAGGAGCTGCAGTACCTGCTGCCCTTGTGAATGAGCCCTTAGTTCCATTCGGCAGCGGCACCCTTAGGGCTCGCTCACAGGTAAAGTTGGGGGGGGGGGTAAAACAGCAGGATATAATAGAAATGTCCACCACCTGTGACCCATCCCCCACAGCAGCAGGCAGTAGAGGGGGAACCCGGCAGCATTGTGAATGAGGAGGGGGGGCAGGAGAGGAGTGGGGGGGTCGGGGAGGAGTGGGGGGGTCAGAGAGGAGTGGGGGGGGGTCAGAGAGGAGTGGGGGGATCGGGGAGGAGTGGGGGGGTCTGAGAGGAGTGGGGGGGTCAGAGAGGAGTGGGGGGGGGGGTCGGAGAGGAGTGAGGGGGTCGGAGAGGAGTGAGGGGGTCGGAGTGGGGGGGTCGGAGAGGAGTGGGGGGTCAGAGAGGAGTGAGGGGGTCGGAGAGGAGTGGGGGGTCAGAGAGGAGTAAGGGGGGGGGGGGGGGGTCGGAGAGGAGTGGGGGGCCGGAGAGGAGTGAGGGGGTCAGAGAGGAGTGAGGGGGTCAGAGAGGAGTGGGGGGGTCGGAGAGGAGTGGGGGGGTCAGGGAGGAGTGGGGGGGTGGAGTGAGGGGGTCAGAGAGGAGTGGGGGGTCGGAGAGGAGTGGGGGGGTCGGAGAGGAGTGGGGGGGGGTCAGGGAGGAGTGGGGGGGTCAGAGAGGAGTGGGGGGGTCAGAGAGGAGTGGGGAGGTCGGAGAGGAGTGGGGGGGGGTCGGAGAGGAGTAGGGGGGTCGGAGAGGAGTGGGGGGATAGGAGTGGGGGGGTCGGAGAGGAGTAAGGGGGGGGGGTCGGAGAGGAGTGGGGGGCAGGAGAGGAGTGGGGGGGTCGGAGAGGAGTAGGGGGGTCGGAGAGGAGTGGGGGGGCAGGAGAGCAGTGGGGGGGCAGGAGAGGAGTGGGGGGGTCGGAGAGGAGTGGGGGGGGTCAGAGAGGAGTAGGGGGGTCGGAGAGGAGTGGGGGGGGGGGTCGGAGAGGAGTAGGGGGGTCAGAGAGGAGTGGGGGGTCTGATAGAGGAACCGATGCCTTCCGTGTTCCTCCTGCAGCCCCTGAATGCCTGCGGGGAGGTAGAGCATCCAGCGGCTGCAGGAGGAACACGGAGGGCATGGGTTCCTCTATATCCTCTATATGCCGCCCCTCCTGTTCAGGTGTAGAGGGGGGGCCACACGGGACCCCTGGAGCATTGGGGCAGGGTCACAATTGCGCCCCCTGTAGTTACACCCCCTGTAGTTACACCCCTGCTTCCTTGTATTCTGACGCAGAGTCACTATGGCCTGTGAGTAGGCACTGCTGTGTCACACAATTCACCGAGCCCCGCCTTCTGATCTATAGAGGTGCTGAGAGAAGGCGGAGTCAGTGTAGGAATCACTGCTTGTGGGCTGCAAGGTACCATGGGATATGTAGTCCTTAGAAATGAAGAGTAGCTGAGAAGCATTCAATGGGCCCAGGAAGTTGTGGAAAGAGATTGTTAGCAGAGAGGCAACACTCACACCATGCACTTAGATACTTCAAGTGTGCCGGCCTTTTACTCACCTTTATCTGGCCCTTGGGGGACAATTTCTTTCCACTGATACCAATGATGGGGCACTATTCCTCCCACTGATACCAATGATGGGGCACTATTCCTCCCCCTCCCACTATCCCCCCCATAGGAGACCCCTTCTTTATTGGATTATCAAAAATCACTATTGTTTATATTGTTATTACAATGCTGATATTATAATGTGAAATGTATTAGCAAAAAAAAAAGATTTTTACTTGTAAACAAAAAAGTGCCAGAAAAGGAACTTCAATTCTATAAATTACAGGAGGATATCCAATCCTATCACTGGGACCCCCATGGATGTCCCCTCTGCCTGCACGCCCCTCTCCTACCTCCGTCCCTCACACTCCCCGCCCCTTCCTGTCAACCAAACACCAAGCTCCGCCCCTTCCTGTCAATCAAACACCCAGCGGCGTCCCTCCTACCTCCTCCCTCTGCCAGGATCTCCTCTCTCAGTGCCCGCCCTTTGGCCACCTTTCTGCCAATCCCAGGTGGGGGGGGGGGCGTGGCCACCATTTAGAGGCTCATTCACATGGGTGTAAACTGTTTGGGAGGGGAAACCATCACCTCCTATTATTATATATATATATATATATAACTATTATAGTATTATTATAATCTATGGGTTGGTGTTTGCCCATCCAGTCCTGAGATTTACACAGCTCCGCCATATAGCACACAGAACCCCATCACTCAGACAGGGACCCCTACCTTAGAGGTTCATTCACATGGTAGGAAAGTGTTCAGGATAGGGGGATGGGGGTACCACCTCCTCCGATTATTTTATATATATATATATATATATATATCTATATATCTATATATATATAGATATATCTATATATATATCTATATATATATATATATATATATATATATATATATATATATATATATATATATATATATATATATATATATATATATATATATATATATATATATATACACATATATATATATCTATATATATATATCTATATATCTATATATATATATATATATATCTATATATATATATATATATATATATATATATATATATAGATATATATATATATATATAGATCTATCTATATATATATATATATATATAGATCTATATATATATATATATAGATCTATCTATATATATATATATATATATATATATAGATCTATATATATATTTTACTATTATATTTTATGGATTCTGTTTGTCCATCCAGTCCTGAGATTTACACAGCTCTGTCATGTAGCACACACAGAACACCATCACACAGACAGGGGCCACCGCTTAGAGGCTCATTCACAAGGGTGTTTGGGAGGGGAAACCATCCCCTTCTATTATATATATTATCATTGGTGTTTCTGCCCATCCAGTCCTGAGATTTACATTATTTTTTCTTCGTTTCGGTTATAAAATTCAGCAAATTAGTCATTTTTCTTCATAAATTTTGGCCAAACTTTATACTGCTACATATCTTTGGTAAAAAATAATCCAAATCAGTGTATATTATTTGGTCTTTGTGAAAGTTATAGGGCAGTGATGGAGAACCTTGGCACCCCCAGATGTTTTGGAACTACATTTCCCATGATGCTCAACTACACTGCAGAGTGCAAAGGAGCATCATGGGAAATGTAGTTCCAAAAGGTTGCCAAGATGCCAAGGTTCGCCAATCACTGTTATAGAGTCTACAAGCTATGGTGCCAATCATTGAAAATCGATCACACCTGATGTACTGACGGCCGATCTCATCTCTCGAGGCCCTAACAAACCTGGAAAGTACAAATACCTTCAAATGACCCCTTTTTGGAAAGTAGACAGTCCAAGGTATTTAGTAAGAGGCATGGAGAGTTCCCCCCTCCCCCCAACGTATATTCTATGAGGCATAATGAGTAGGGTTGTCCCGATACCACTTTTTTAGGACCGAGTACAAGTACCGATACTTTTTTTCAAGTACTCGCCGATACCGATTACCGATACTTTTTTTTAATGTCACGTGACAGTTTTTTTTTTTTTTTTTTGAGGGGGGGGGGGGGGGTGGGGGGCGGGTGGGGTGGGGGTGGGGGTATAGTGAACGGTGTCTGTGTGTGTGTTTTTGTTTTGGTTTTTTTCATTTACATTTATTATTTTTTACAATTTTTTTTTTTATTCTTTATTGCACTATGTGTGTGTTTTTTTTTTTTTTTAATCAGCCCTGTTGGGGGGCTTTGGTGAGATATCAGGGGTCTTAACAGACCTCTGATATCTCCCCCTTGAGACAGAGAAATAGACTGAGGATAGAGATTCCCAGTCCCTTTCTCTGCAGCGTCAGCTGCACTGAGAATGAATGGAGAGAAGACAACGGCTCCTCTCCATTCATAAACTGACACATCGTAATCACAGGAGATTACAATGTTTCAGTTATGTGAATGGAAAGAGTCAGTTGACTCTCTCCATACACACAGCGGAGAGACAGCAGAACGGAGGGGACAGACGAAGAGAGAGGGGGACAACGGAAAGCCGGAACGGATGGGGACAGCGGAGGGGGACAGAGGAACGCATGGGGACAGCGGAGGGGGACAGAGCAAAGAAGAAGGACAGCGGGAGGTGGACAGAGGAACGGAGGAGGACAGCGGAGGGGGACAGAGCAAAGAAGGAGGACAGCGGGGGGGGGGGACAGAGGAACGGAGGGGGACACAGCAATGGAGCAGGACAGCGGAGGGGGACAGAGGAACGGAGGAGGACTAAGGAGGAGGAGGTGACAGTCAGCGGTGATCGCGTGTGGGGGAATTACAAGCACCGATCACCGCTGTATGTCACTAAGCAGCTGAAAGCCGCGGGGGGAGAAGCTTGTAACTCCCCCACACGTCCATCACCGCTGACAGTCAAGGTATCGGCGGAAGCATCGGGAGCATTTGCCCGAGTACAAGTACTTGGGCAAATGCTTGGTATCGGTGCCGATACTAGTATCGGTATCGGGACAACCCTAATAATGAGTCTTTTGAACATGTCATTTTTTCCCCACAAGTTTTTGGAAAATGTGGAAAGAAAATGAAAACGCATTTTTCAATGCATTTTTTTACACATTTCTATGGCACTGATGAGCATCCACTGATAGGGTGGCACTGATGAGCACTTACTGATGGGAACTGTATTGGCACTAATGGGCACATTAGTGGCACTGACGGGGCACTGTAGAGCACAGATGTGGCACTGTAGGGCACAGATGCGCACTGTTGGGTACTAATGTGATGCTGATGGGACACAGATGTGCACTGATGGGGCACTGCTGGGTACCGATGTGACACTGCTGGGGCACTGTAGTGCATTGCTGGGCACAAATGTGGCATGGCTGGCTACTGATGGGGCACAGATGGGCACTGATGGGGCACTTGGAATACATGCAAAAAAAGTCAAGCAGCCTCACGTTGCAGCTTCTCCCTCCTCTGCTTACACGATGGGTGTGAGGAGAGGAGAGAACCGGACATGACGCCGGTTCGGTGACAGTGATCCCTCTGGATCTGCTGGACGGAGCAATCACGTGGTAAAGGGCCGCTGGGATTGGTCCTTTACCCCGATCCCTGACGAGCTGGGTCCCGAGTATCCGGCGAGCAAAGACACTCCAGTATGTGCGGGGATCATCATTGTACGCCCTCCCAGAATTATCTGACCGCGCAGTAGCCGTCATTCGGCTATGGCCCGGTCGGCAAGTGGTTAAAGTTCATGTTTGTGTAAAGGCAGGCGTCCCAATACTTTTGGTAATATAGTGTATGTGGGATTGGACAGAGGTGGGGAGAGAGGAACAGGACTACCTAGGACAGTGATGGCGAACCTTGGCACTCCAGATGTTTTGGAACTACATTTCCCATGATGCTCAACTACACTGTAGAGTGCAAGAGCATCATGGGAAATGTAGTTCCAAAACATCTGGGGTGCCAAGATTCGCCATCACTGACCTAGGAAGACAGGATAAAGTACATCCTCCATATAGAGATGAGACAGTTTTAGCCGCCAAACAGTTCAAGCATGGAGAGCTTCCACTTTATGATGTGACCATCGGTGTGTTTTAGGGCTCCTGAGGAATTATAGATGCCAACATTACAGACCAGTTTATTAAATCCAGTTTATTAAACCCCCCCTTCTCACTAGATTCACTGGGTTCAGTTACATAAGGGGTTACTCTTGGGTATATAGGGAGGGATAGTGTTGGGGTTACAGGGAGGGTTATTCTTGGGGATATAGGGAGGGATAGTATTGGGGTTACAGGGAGGGTTATTCTTGGGGATATAGGGAGGGATAGTATTGGGGTTACAGGGGGGGTTATTCTTGGGGATATAGGAAGGGATAGTATTGGGGTTACAGGGGGGGTTATTCTTGGGGATATAGGGAGGGATAGTATTGAGGTTACAGGGAGGGTTATTCTTGGGGATATAGGGAGGGATAGTATTGGGGTTACAGGGAGGGTTATTCTTGGGGATATAGGGAGGGATAGTATTGAGGTTACAGGGAGGGTTATTCTTGGGGATATAGGGAGGGATAGTATTGGGGTTACAGGGAGGGTTATTCTTGGGGATATAGGGAGGGATAGTATTGAGGTTACAGGGAGGGTTATTCTTGGGGATATAGGGAGGGATAGTATTGGGGTTACAGGGAGGGTTATTCTTGGGGATATAGGGAGGGATAGTATTGGGGTTACAGGGAGGGTTATTCTTGGGGATATAGGGAGGGATAGTATTGGGGTTACAGGGAGGGTTATTCTTGGGGATATAGGGAGGGATAGTATTGAGGTTACAGGGAGGGTTATTCTTGGGGATATAGGGAGGGATAGTATTGAGGTTACAGGGGGGGTTATTCTTGGGGATATAGGGAGGGATAGTATTGAGGTTACAGGGGGGGTTATTCTTGGGGATATAGGGAGGGATAGTATTGGGTCTACAGCAGAGGCGTAACTAGAAACCTCAGGGCCCCGGTGCAAGAAATCATGAAGGCCCCCCCCCCCCCCCCCCCCTCCGAAAAGCATGATTGAAATTTCAAATCCTGAGCTACTAGCCAGGTCTCAAGGGTTACTTGCCGTCTGTTGCCCCACCCAACCCCTACCATGCCCCGCCCCGAATTCCACCCCCAAACACGCCCTCATAACTTATCTCATGAAATTACACTTAAATGTTTTATGCAGAATTAAGTTATGAAAATAAATATTAACAACTTTATCCGTGCCCAAAAATGTAGCCTGCCCGTGTCCACCAATGCAACCAGTGTCCCCAGTGCAGCCGGTGTGCCCAGTGCAGCCTGTGTCACCCGGTGTCCCCAATGCAGCCTGCGTCACCCGGTGTCACCAATGCAGCCTGCCCGTGTCCACCAGTGCCACCTATGTCCCCAGTGCAGCCTGTGTCACCGGTGCAGCCTGGAGGGGGGTGGTGGTACTGGAGGGGGGCCTCTTACTGATCCCATCCCCCCACCACCACACTGATTTCATCCCTATCCCCCCACCCCAACCCCCATCACCTCTGTTGTAGCTCCTTCCCCGCCTTCACTGAATTGGTCTGCTTCAGTGTCCGCACCGCCTCCCTTACAGTCTTTCTTTCTGGATAGGCGGGGGCGGAGCCCACATAGTCTCTCAGCTCAGCGCTTCTCTCTCCCCTCAGGGCAGGCGTAGTGGGTGAAAGCCCCCCTCCTCAAGAACCCGACACAGTGAAACACGGACACACACCAACGGACAGTCAGTTGGGCCCCTCACACGGCGGGAGGGCGGCCGCTGGGCCCCCTGAAGTGGCGGAGAACTACAGGGCCCAGTCGCACTTGCGACTGTTGCGACCCTGAAAATTCCGCCACTGGTCTACGGGGGGGGGGGGGGTTAGTGTTAGGATTACAAGAATGGTTAGTGTTAGAGAGAGCTGTTGAGCTATGTAGTAAACAGCTGGCTTCTTTTCCATCCAAGTTGCTAAGGATAGCCTAGAAAATACAGTCAGGTCCATAAATATTGGGACAGTGACACAATTCTAATCTTTTTGGCTCTATACACCACCACAATGGATTTGAAATGAAACAAACAAGATGTGCTTTATCTGCAGACTTTCAGCTTTAATTTGAGGGTATTTACATCCAAATCAGGTGAACGGTGTAGGAATTACAACGCTTTGTATATGTGCCTCCCACTTTTTAAGGGACCAAAAGTATAGGGACAGATTAATAATCATCCATCAAACTTTCACTTTTTAATACTTGGTTGCAAATCCTTTGCAGTCAATTACAGCCTGAAGTCTGGAACACATAGACATCACCAGACGCTGGGTTTCATCCCTGGTGATGCTCTGCCAGGCCTCTACTGCAACTGTCTTCAGTTCCTGCTTGTTCTTGGGGCATTTTCCCTTCAGTTTTGTCTTCAGCAAGTGAAATGCATGCTCAATCGGATTCAGGTCAGGGGATTGACTTGGCCATTGCATAACATTCCACTTCTTTCCCTTAAAAAACTCTTTGGTTGCTTTCGCAGTATGCTTCGGGTCATTGTCCATCTGCACTGTGAAGCGCCGTCCAATAAGTTCTGAAGCATTTTGCTGAATATCAGCAGATAATATTGCCCGAAACACTTCAGAATTCATCCTGCTGCTTTTGTCAGCAGTCACATCATCAATAAATACAAGAGAACCAGTTCCATTGGCAGCCATACATGCCCACGCCATGACACTACCACCACCATGCTTCACTGATGAGGTGGTATGCTTTGGATCATGAGCAGTTCCTTTCCTTCTCCATACTCTTCTCTTCCCATCACTCTGGTACAAGTTGATCTTGGTCTCATCTGTCCATAGGATGTTGTTCCAGAACTGTGAAGGCTTTTTTAGATGTTGTTTGGCAAACTCTAATCTGGCCTTCCTGTTTTTGAGGCTCACCGATGGTTTACATCTTGTGGTGAACCCTCTGTATTCACTCTGGTGAAGTCTTCTCTTGATTGTTGACTTTGACACACATACACCTACCTCCTGGAGAGTGTTCCTGATCTGGCCAATTGTTGTGAAGGGTGTTTTCTTCACCAGGGAAAGAATTCTTCGGTCACCCACCACAGTTGTTTTCCGTGGTCTTCCGGGTCTTTTGGTGTTGCTGAGCTCACCGGTGCATTCTTTCTTATTAAGGATGTTCCAAACCGTTGATTTGGCCACACCTAATGTTTTTGCTATCTCTCTGATGGGTTTGTTTTGTTTTTTTCAGCCTAATGATGGCTTGCTTCACTGATAGTGACAGCTCTTTGGATCTTATATTGAGAGTTGACAGCAACAGATTCCAAATGCAAATAGCACACTTGAAATGAACTCTGGACCTTTTATCTGCTCCTTGTAAATGGGATAATGAGGGAATAACACACACCTGGCCATGGAACAGCTGAGCAGCCAATTGTCCCATTACTTTTGGTCCCTTAAAAAGTGTGAGGCACATCTACAAACTGTTGTAATTCCTAGATATAAACAAGGCCTGGGGAATGCCCAGGAAAAATTCCAAGCCTACTTACCACCAGCTCGCAGACAACCAAATTAACCTGTCTAACAGTATGCGTTAAAAACAGGGGTTTAGTCTGCACGCATTTGCAAACGCATGCGTAAGCCACAGAGCCTCGTCACGGCACCCTGATATCTGTGGTCCTAACACTAAAATATGAGTGTCCCCACAGTGGAGGCACATGCATTCTGATGGATAAATGAGGGCAGGTGGACTGAAGGGCAGCCCATCCCTTCTTAAAGGTACAGGAGCACACCAACCACCCAGCAAATAGCACAATGGCTGCAAAGGTGCTGGTGCGTTGATGGACCAATATACACACCAAGGTGATCTCAAAAAACTTGCCACCACCCTCATTAATAGCTGGCTATCGCAGTAAGCGGCATTGGAGGGCTACAAAACAGATATAAACAAGGCCTGGGGAATGCCCAGGAAAAATTCCAAGCCTACTTACCACCAGCTCGCAGACAACCAAATTAACCTGTCTAACAGTATGCGTTAAAAACAGGGGTTTAGTCTGCACGCATTTGTAATTCCTACACCGTTCACCTGATTTGGATGTAAATATCCTCAAATTAAAGCTGAAAGTCTGCAGTTAAAGCACATCTTGTTCCTTTCATTTCAAATCCATTGCGGTGGTGTAT
The DNA here is from genome assembly GCA_037952835.1 of Lithobates septentrionalis. Lineage (NCBI taxonomy): Eukaryota > Metazoa > Chordata > Amphibia > Anura > Ranidae > Lithobates > Lithobates septentrionalis. Next base: position 450,122 of record JBBDGP010002995.1, read on the forward strand.
AGAGCCAAAAAGATTAGAATTGTGTCGATGTCCCAATATTTATGGACCTGACTGTATGTGTGTATGTATATAATAAAAAAAAATACAAAAAATATATAAAAATAATATATATATTATAATAATAATTAAAAAAAAAAAAATATATATATATATATATATATATAGTACTGGAATTGTTAATTTTTTATACTAGTAATGGTGACAATCAGCGACTTAAAGCGGGACTGCGATATTGCGACAAAATTTTGACACTTTGTGGGAACCAGTGATCAGTGCTAAAAATCTGTACTGACACTGGCAGGGAAGGGGTTAAACACATGAAGGGGGATCAAAGGGTTAAATGTGTGCCTAGCCAGTGTTTGTGTGTACGGTGTGTGGTGTTTTTACTAGGTAATGTGCTAGATTTTTATTCCCTTTTATTGACACAAAATCCATCACATAGCCGTGGCGCGTGCACGCCCCCTACCCGTAACTCCCCCCCTCCCTTTGTCAGGTGGGAACTCTGCCTTGTATAGGCAGAGCTCTGTCCAGCACCTCTCCTCCCCGATCAGTGGACATGCATTGGCCGGCACCCGTTGATCACAGCACAGCCACGGCGCGTGCGCGCCCCCTACCCGTAATCCCCCCCCCCTTGTCAGGTGGGAGCTCTGCCTCTACCAGAGCTCTGTCCAGCCTCACTCCTCCCTGATTAGAGGACAGCCATTGGTCAGCACCCGCTGATCACAGTCACAGCGCGGCGCGAGCTGGCCCCTACCCGCAAGTCCCGGATCACGAACTAGGTACATGATCCAGTGCAGGAGAGCCGCTCTATAACCAAGTTATGTGGTCAGCTAGCCGTTAAGCAACAAAAACTTTATTTATAAGTTCTAAAAGTTAAAGTAGTATTAAAGTGGAACTCCAGCACTTTGAACCCACCACCACCTCCCTCAGCCCCACCAGCCTCCTAGGCACGCGTTTCTCCTGCAGTTTTCTGGCTGGTCCAGCGATGTTGGGCAGCTTCCCCTTCTTCCTCTGGCGGTGGCTGGCATTCTGGGGTATGTTATTTTTAAAAGTACCTTCTTTATCCATAGTTTTACTTAGGGAGGATATTTACCACATTCGTGGGAGGAATAGTGCCCCATCACTGGTGTCAGTTTGAGGAATAGTGCCCCATCATTGGTATCAGTGGGAGGAATAGTGCCCCATCATTGGTATCAGTGGGAGGAATAGTGCCCCATCATTGGTATCAGTGGGAGGAATAGTGTCCCATTATTGGTGTCAGTGGGAGGAATAGTGCCCCATCATTGGTATCAGTGGGAGGAATAGTGCCCCATCATTGGTATGGGTGGAAGGAATAGTGTCCCATCATTGGTGTCAGTGGGAAGAAAAGTGCCCCATCATTGGTGTCAGTGGAAGGAATAGTGTCCCATCACTGGTGTCAATGGGAGGAATAGTGTCCCATCACTGGTGTCAGTGGGAGGAATAGTGCCCCATCACTGGCATCAGTGGAAGGAATAGTGCCCCATCATTGGTATCACTGGGAGGAATAGTGCCCCATCATTGGTATCAGTGGGAGGAATAGTGCCCCATCATTGGTATCAGTGGGAGGAATAGTGCCCTAAGGGTCAGATGAAGGAAAGCAAATGGCTGTATCCAGCCCCCAGGCCTCAGTTTGGAGACCCCTAAATTAGCAGTTGAACCCCAATGACAGCACTACATGCCTGTAGATGTACAAAATCATTGTAGAAAAACATTGTAAATGTAACAAGACACATAAAATTTAATAGCAAAATTCCCTTTAAAAAAACAATCACAAATATATTCATCCATTGAGCGTCCCCCCGGCCCCTATAGCTCGTCGCTCTTCTTTTCTGTGGAGGACACATGGGGTTCTTCATCGGTGGGGTGCGGCAGGTGGAAGGACACGAAGGGGCATTTCTTCACATTCTGGCACACCAGCTTCTCGAGGGAAGCAGTCTTTACAAGATTAAATCCCGTCTCTCCTCCAAACGTGCTCGGCTTCCAGTACTCCGGGGAGCAGATGGGGTTCCCCATAAGTCCTTTGAGCGAAAACGGAGCTCCCATCTCTATCATACTCTCTCCGAAAATAGAACTCGGGTGAGTCTTCTCCAGCAGGAGGCCGGGGTAGAACTCCAGAGCATCTATATGGCCATAGAGCTCTTCCAGTTGCGCGGAAATCTCTTCTTCTCCTGGAAAGAAACAAAATTTCAAAGATTTTATGGGTTGGTTCTGTACAAAAATACGCGTTCAAATTGTAAGCAGCAATTGGCGAGCCGGGTTACCACAGAGCTGGTTGAGGACCACAAACCTTCTCTATGACCCTGGGAGGCCGGAAGTGACGTCATAACATCACTTCCAGGCTCTGGAAGAGTAAACACTGCAGTTTTTTCACTTAGAAAGCAGAGGTCGATGTTTTTTGTTTGTTTTGGTTTTGTTTTTTGTGAGCCGGGGGGGACCCGGAGGTGGACAGGGGGGGACCCGGGGGAGGACGGGGACCTGGAGAATAAAACGGATCGGGACCAGGTGATCACTAACTCTGTTCATTCGGAAAAGGAAGGATGCAGTAAATGACAGATTTACCGCCTCCTTCCTCCACTCTCCATCCTGAAGGATCCGGGGCAGGGGGAGACCGGTGGAAGGGCCGGGGAGGACACAGGGGGAGCCGGAGAGCCGGGAACGACACAGGGGGACCGGAGGAGGACATGGGATCAGAGGAGGGGCCGGAGAGCCGGGAAGGACGCAGTGGGACTCTGAGGATAAAACAGATTGAGATACGGGGGGGACCGAAGGAGGAGCCGGGAAGGATGCAGGGGGACCCGAAGAAGGACATAGGAAGAAAGGAGGGAGGAGCCAGAGAGCCGGGAAGGATGCAGGGGGACCCAGAGGACATGGGGGGACCGAAGGACATGGGGGGACCGAAGGAGGAGCCGGGAAGGATGCAGAGGGACCTGGAGGATAAAACAGATTGGGACCCGGAGGAGGACATGGGAGGACTGAAGGAAGGAGGACATGGGGGGAACGGAGGAGGACCCGGGAAGGATGCAGAGGGACATGGAGGATAAAACAGATTGGGACCCGGAGGAGGACATGAAAGGACTGAAGGAGGACATGTGGGGGAACAGAGGAGGAGCCGGAGAGCCGGGAAGGATGCAGGGGGACCCGGAGGAGGACATGGGGGGACCAAAGGACATGGGGGGACCGAAGGAGGAGCCGGGAAGGATGCAGAGGGACCTGGAGGATAAAACAGATTGGGACCCGGAGGAGGACATGGGAGGACTGAAGGAGGACATGGGGGGACCGGAGGAGGAGCCGGGAAGGATGCAGAGGAACCTGGAGGATAAAACAGATTGGGACCCGGAGGAGGACATGGGAGGACTGAAGGAAGGAGGACATGGGGGGAACGGAGGAGGAGCCGGGAAGGATGCAGAGGGACCTGGAGGATAAAACAGATTGGGACCCGGAGGAGGACATGAAAGGACTGAAGGAGGACATGTGGGGGAACAGAGGAGGAGCCGGAGAGCCGGGAAGGATGCAGGGGGACCTGGAGGAGGACATGGGGGGGACCGAAGGAGGACGGGGGGGGACAGAAGAGGAGCCAAAGAGCCGGGAAGGATGCAGAGGGACCTGGAGGATAAAACAGATTGGGACCCGGAGGAGGACATGAAAGGACTGAAGGAGGACATGTGGGGGAACAGAGGAGGAGCCGGAGAGCCGGGAAGGATGCAGTGGGACCCAGAGGAGGACATGGGGGACCGAAGGAGGATGGGGGGAACAGAAGAGGAGCCAAAGAGTCGGAAAGGACGCAGGGGGACCGGAGAAGGACATGGGACTGGAGGAGGAGCCGGGAAGGATGCAGTGGGACAGGAGAAGGAGCCAGAGAGCCGGGAAGGATGCCGTGGGACCGGAGAAGGACATGGGACTGGAGGGGGAGCCAGAGAGCCGGGAAGGTTGCAGTGGGATTCGGAGGATAAAAACAGATTGGAACATGGAGAGCCAGGGAGGATGCAGGGGGACCCAGAGAAGGGAGGAGGTCACGGGGGGGGGGGGGGGCTTGGACCAAAGGAGGACATGGGGGGAACGAAGGAGGAGCCAGAGAGCTGGGAAGGATGCAGCGGGACCCGGAGGATAAAACAGATTGGGACCCGGAGGAGGACACGGAGAGCCAAGGAGGACACAGGGGGATTCGGAAGAGGACACAGAGGGGGGGTGATCGTGGGGGCAGTTACAAGCACCGATCTCCCTGACAGCCGCGGGAGGGAGAGGAGGAGAAGTGGCTTTCAGAAAATCTATACAGGGAGATCAGTGTTTGTAACTCCCCCACCGATCACCCCTGAGGCTGCCTAATTATCGGGTCAGGCATCGGAGCATTTTCCCGAGTACAAGTACTTGCTCGGTATCGGCACTGATACTAGTATTGGTATCGGTAGAACCCTAGTTAATACCGCTTTAAATGGCTGGTAGCCAACCTACGGTCAGCAGGCATTTTTCTATCTGAATCCATGTTCGTGGACTGGGGAGCACAATTGAAGGGTTTTCTCCCGTGCTCATCCTTATTCAAAGCTTTGTAAATAGCATCAAGTTATCAGACAGAACAGCGATTTGCATGACATGAATAGAAAGTTGATGTCGGCTTCCTCTCCATTTCCAGAAAACGTTTTCCCTTCCCATAACCGGCTATAGAGCTCATAGTTCCCGGAAAGGATTTCCATAGAACAGAAGTAATTGGCTGGAGATGAGAGTCTGTATTCATTATTAGTGGGCAGCACTGGAGGAAAGAAAATATCCGCCCTCCGTGCAGAACCAACGTCCATCGTGGAAAGTGTGCAAATCGCTGTACAGGGGAAACTATCCGAGTCCAGGAAAGTGAACTAAGCGATATTCTGTCTGCTGATTTATCTCCAATCTGGAAGGAGAAAACCGTTCATAACCACTAAACAATCTTTGATGAACATGACTATAATGAGAAGGGGGTCTGTGATCTAAGGGGGGGGGGGGGACTGTGGCCTGAAAGGAACTGCGATGTAAGGGGGAGGGGGGGGGGACGACGACAGATGGCTGTGATATAAGGGGAAATTGTGATGTGAAGGGGGGTGGTTGTGACATGAAAGGGACCACGATGTATGGGAAAGGGGGGGGCTGTGATATAACTGGGGGTTATGTGATGTTAAATATGACTGTGATGGGAAGGGGTCTGTGATGTAATAGGGGGGAGGGGGCTGTGACGTGAAAGGGACTGCGTTGTAAGCGGCGGCCTGTAATTTAAAGAGAGATATGTGATGTGGGGGGGGGTGATTATGTGA